>OX638109.1:2296147-2331147 GCA_951804965.1 Horisme vitalbata
CAGTGATCGTTCGATTTTCGCTGAGAACAGTTGTGTTACTCGCGACCGCGTGTACCGACAGTGCAAAGTGCTAACGCATCACAACAAACCCGTCGCGACGGCCGATCGCGATGACCCAGTTGGTCATTGCGTAAGCATGTTTGTGTACGACAAATCATATTGTTAAGGCGAAGTTATAAACCTTAACAATGGATACGCCAATTAAAGAAACAATAACGCTTCAGACTGAACTTGAACATAAATTGTTTAGCCGCTTTAGAGAGACTCAAAACCGCCTCAAAGAGGAAATACAAGAACGAGAAAAACTGCAGAGTCTCGTCGATGACTTAAAACGTCAAATAGAAATACTCCAACAACAATTGAAATGCGTTGTTGAGAATACTCAAAATCCTTCTTCAGCGAATACCAAAACAACCCCTCTACGTGCTGAATATAGTACTGATGAGGAGGAGCTAGCAAAAGAGACGGAGTGGATTAGAACAAAGGCCAGGAAAAAAAGAAAATTGAACTCCTCACCCACAGTCACACCTCAAGATAATAATGAAACATTATCTACAGAAAAAAATAAGAAAGTTCCCCCGCCACCCCCGATAGTAGTGGATGGCGTGAATAATTATCAAAATTTCTACGACTTCTTGTCATCCGAACAAGCTGCTGGCACCTTTGCAATAAAGGTATTAAACGGTGACAGCGTTAAAGTGAACGCTTGTAACGGCGAAGCATACAGAGCTATCACAAAGTTGCTCACCGATAGAAATTGTCTTTGGCACTCATATGAGAACAAGCAAGAGAGGCCAATAAGAGTGATGGCCAAAAAATTGCCTTTTACCTGCAAACCAGAGAGGATCATAGAAGACCTTAAAATAAAGGGGTATAAAATTGAAGATGCTGTAAATAAGCTGAGTTGGAAAACAAAAGAGCCACTGAATATGTTTACGCTTACCTTCAATAATGAAGAAGAAATCCAAAAAATATATGGGATTAAATATATACTGGGTTGTATGGTTGAGATCCAACCGCTTAGATCAACTAAACTAATCCCCCAGTGTAAGAGATGCCAAGTCTACGGGCATACTCATAAGTACTGCTCTAAAGAGCCAAGGTGTGTTAAGTGTACAGGAAAACACCTTACGAAAGATTGCAAAAAATCTTCGGAAGAGAAACCTAAATGTGTTCATTGCGGAGAGGCACATCCAGCTAACTACAGGGGTTGTATAATAGCTAAAGAAATACAAAAATTACGAAACAAAAACGTAAAAAAAGCACCTCTGCGCCAGCTACAACAGGTAACCAGTAACAAACGAGCTCTTGCTCCTCCACCTTCCAACCAAAAACCCAGTAGCCTAAGAGCTCCTTCATTGGCAAACAAAAATGTATCTTACGCAGAGGCAACTGCGAGAAACAATAGTACTGCGCAACAAAAAGAGCAAAATAGCGACAATGACAACAAGCTGGATGTCATACTAAGGCTCATGACGTCCTTCGATGAGCGTCTTAAGAAAATCGAGAATAGCGCCACTAAAACGGCTACCCACAAACATACAAAATGATTAACAATCTCAAAATCATGGCTTGGAACTGTAATGGCCTACAGAAACACCAAAATGAGCTACAGGTAGTCCTAGATATAGAAAACATAGATATGTGTCTCGTCTCAGAGACTCATTTCACAAAACAATCCCATATAAAATTAAAAGGGTACAAAGTCTACCATGCCTTACACCCATCTAATAAAGGAAGAGGTGGTAGTGCCGTTATTGTTAAAGATAATATCAAACATTATGAATTGAATAAAAAAGAAGAACCAGAGATTCAATCCGTGGCAATCTGTATATACACTAAGCAATATCCTCTCACAGTTGCAGCAATTTACTGTCCACCGCGGCACACCATAAGAAAAGATACCTATGTAAGTCTATTAAAAACCCTCGGCAAAAGATTTGTATTGGGAGGTGACTTTAATGCTAAGAACACTTACTGGGGCTCTAGGCTAACGAATACAAAAGGACGAGAACTCATGAGTGCAGTTAAAGAGATGAATTGTGAAATCTCATCTACGGGATCGCCTACCTACTGGCCAACTGATCCACATAAACTTCCAGATCTCATAGACTTTTTTATATATAAGAACCTATCGCATAACTATCTACAAACTAAACAGAGCTGTGATTTGAACTCAGACCACTCTGCAATATACTTAGAAATAAGCGAGAAAGTTTTACACATAGATAATACTCCGACCCTAGTGAATAAATATACTGATTGGGAGAGTTTTAAGATGGAATTAGAATGTAATATAGATCTTAAAGTTCCATTAAAAACTCCGGAACAGCTTAATATAGAATTAGATAACTTTATAAAGCTTATACAGAAAACTGCATGGAATAACACACCAAAAATCCAAAGAAAGGCTGCTAAAAATAAATATCCACTAGATATTATACAACTTATAAATAAAAAAAGACGACAGAGAAACCAATGGCATCAATCTAGGTCTCCGCAAGACAAAACGAAATTGAACAATCTAACAAAACAGTTAAAAAGAAAAATTCAAACCCATATTGAGACGTCTACAAATTCATACCTTCAAAACCTTACCAGTGATCGCAGTACAGATTACTCGCTCTGGAAGGCCACAAAGAACATGAAACGGCCTACGACTCAGATTCCTCCTATACGAACAGGACCGGGAAAATGGGCCGTCAGTAATGAACAAAAGGCAAAATTATTTGCGGAGCACCTAGAAAGTATATTCAAACCAAATGAATCTCATGCATATCAAAATTTATTTAATCAAGTTTGTGAAGATGATACAAGGATAAAACTTGTCACACCAAGAGAAGTCCAACGTGAAATAAAACAACATATAAATCCTAAAAAATCACCTGGATTTGACCTTATATCGGGAGAAATCCTTCATAATCTTCCGAGGAAAGCTTTAGTTAAAACTACAACCCTCATAAATGCTGCACTCAGAATAAGATATGTACCAGACCTATGGAAAGTGGCTGAAGTCATAATGATACCAAAACCAGGGAAACCGCCCCAAGAGACTACGTCATATAGGCCGATTTCCCTGTTACCAATAATGTCAAAATTATTTGAAAAATTATTCATTAAAAGACTGAAACCGATACTCCATCGCAAGAAACTAATACCAGATTATCAGTTTGGTTTTCGAGAAAAGCACTCTACAATAGATCAAGTGCACAGAATTACAAACTTGATTGAGAAAACATTAGAAGAAAAAAAAGTTTGTACTACCATTTTCTTAGATGTAGCACAAGCCTTCGATAAAGTATGGCACGAAGGCCTCATATTTAAGTTAAGAAAATTTCTACCTACAGACTTCGTAGACATATTAAAATCATATTTAACGGATAGAGTATTTAGGATAAGGCAAGAAGACGCCTACTCAGAGATTAAAGAAATACAAGCGGGTGTACCACAAGGAAGTGTATTGGGTCCGGTCCTTTACCTACTATATACCTGTGATATCCCAGACATAGAAAATAGCACCATTGCGACCTTTGCTGATGATACTGCCATAATGGCTATTGGAAACACCCATGAAGAAGCAGCAGAAAAAGTCCAAGTGGCTGTTAACAAAATTTACGCCTGGACAAACAAATGGCGAATCACACTCAATGAATTGAAATCAGTACATATCAACTTTACCAATAAAAAAGAACAGTACCACCCAGTACTCATCAACAACAGGATCATTCCTTATGAAAATACAGCAAAGTACTTGGGCATGACGCTGGATGCCAAGCTTCGCTGGAAAGCTCACGTGAAGAAGAAAAAAATTGAGTTAGAGCTACGCTATAAAAGGATGTATTGGCTGATTGGAAGAAATTCTCCTCTGTTGGTACAAAATAAATTGTTACTATATAAACAAGTCCTGATGCCAGTTTGGACATACGGTATACAGCTCTGGGGCTGTACCAAACAGAGTAATGTAGAAATAATCCAAAGATTTCAAAACAAAGTGCTCAGGGGAATAGTGAAAGCACCCTGGTACGTAAGAAATGATGACCTCCACCGGGACCTTAACATAGAGTTCGTCAACAAAGTGATTAAAAAATATGCAGAAGCTCACGAACATAGACTTCATCACCATGTGAACGTTGAGGCCATCCAGCTCCTCGACAACACGGACATAGTGAGAAGACTCAAAAGAACTAAGCCTTTTGAGCTAGTGTAGTGTAATTATTAGTAAAAACAGTGCAACAGTGCTTTATAAAGAACACAAGAACAACGTGTCGCCTTGAGTAAATAGAGACAGTAAGAAAGTGTTGATGGACACATTCTTAGAAATACCTTATAATATAAAACTAGGTCAATGTTAAGTTACTTATTAGTCTATCATAAGGCTAGATTGTAATATTTTAAGTGTACATTTCTTTTATTAATGTGCACTAGGTAAAAAAAAAAAAAAAAAAAAAAAAAAAAAACAGTCGTACCTAGCTAAAATTTAGATTTTAGTGCACTTTAAATATTTCCCGTCTATTTTTGAAGGAGTTCACTTATGGAGCACTAACTACAGTTTCTGGAAGCTTATTACAGTTGTGTACAATAAGTCTGTTGGGAAAAGTGTGCATTCATTGGTTGCTTGCTGGTTTAGCAGCTTAAGTAAGTTCCCTCTCAGCTTATTATTATTCACTAGCTTCCGCCCGCGGTTTTGCTGGCATGGTACCCAGACAAAATGTAGCCTGTACATCGTTTCAAGTTATATAAACTATTATATTCCAAGTTTCATCCTTAACCACTCAGCTGTTATGGAGTTGAGTGGCAACAAACATACTCACACACACACAAACTATCGCATTTATAATATTAGTGTAGATACAAAGGAGAAAACCGAGAACCTGTACCAATTGCGTCAAAACTGAACATATCCCGTGAAATTTATTATATTTTATGAATGACATTAACATTTTCTTTATTTTTACACACCAACAGGATTAATAATCAAGTAAAAAAATATTTTGTTGATTTGGTTTCCGTTGCATGCCGCCATTAGACTGCAACAACCAATGATATATACGTTACTATGGCAACAAATATTGATGTAAAATGTTACTATGGCAATAAGCCTCATTTTTAATTATTTTGACAGTAGAATCGACTAAAAACTTATTGGAGATTTTTTCGAAGCACTCACTTTAGTCTTGGTACCGAGCGCCATACAGTAGACGGCATTCTCCTTTATTTAGTATATATACCTGCTCCAGCTTCGCACGTGAAAGATATACATATAAACCGTCCTCTTGAATCACTCTATCGAGTAAAGAACCAGTAGTTTAAAGATCTAAGCATAGATCGGGACAGACACGGCAACTTAGTTTTATACTTTGTAGTGATGTTGTACGTTTTAGATAGTCCTGGTACATTATAGTGCTTTGTTAATATTTTGTAAGTTTCAATTAGATCACTGCGTTTTCTACATTTTTCTAATGTGGTTAGGCCTAGTTCTTAAGCAGTACTCATATGGATGTGGTATCATTTTAGTAGCCCTTCTCTTTCCTCTTTCAAGGGGTTAAATGTCTTTCTTAAAAATAAATACAGTCCCAAATCAAAAAGCGTACTCCAGCAATAAAGGAAAATGCAAATTAAATTTAACTGTTTTTAACTGTCTTTTGTCTTCTGGTCGATGTGAGACAGAAAAGTGACAAATATAACATAATTAATAATAATACAAGCTTTCGCACGCTAAATAAAACCACCGGCCAAGTGCAAGTTGGACTCAAGCATGAAGGGTATCTGTATAGTTGTATGCGAGAACCATTTAAATATTTATTTTATTGGTACCCCTTATACCCCTATTTAACAAACAAAAATGTTGTAACAAATTTTATGAAAATAAATTATTCTTATTCTTATTTGTTACAGATCCTCAAGCATGCTGCCTGCAGATTTTACATGTACTACTTATAGTAACCCGTTACCTGGTATCTCATCGTTACCTGGTATCTCATACATCAACAATGCATACAATACTGTCCCATTATGGACATCAAGGAGTATGTTCAGCGAGAGATATTTACAAGTGGAAGTATTTCAGAGTGATGTCCATTTTGAGAAGAGTACAGGTGAGAATCAATATTTTATTTTTAACGACGACCTTGGTACATTACTGGTGCAGTGGTAGAAGGTAGCGGGTTCGATACCCGCCGCGGGACAAATTTGCAACAGTTGGCAGACAAATTGGTCAGTTTGGCTGAACTGCAAGTTATCTTGGGTCTGGGTGTATACCTGTACACCTGTTGTTATTTCCCAGACTTGCAGGATGGGATGGTGTGTGTGTGTGTGTGTGTGTGTGTGTGTTTGTGTGAGCAGCCGCCTTTTCTTTTGCAGTTAACATCAGTTTTGTTCTTAGGAAACTATAGCTTTATTTTGAAGAAAAAAGAATTGCATTTTCGGATTTTTGGAAAGATTTCCGTTAAGCCTAGAAAATGTTAAAATAAACTAGTTAGTTTCAATCTACTCTATTTCCCAACAGGAATAATTTTCCTAAAGTAACTTACCTTACCAAATGAAATCGTATGATTCTGCAAAAAAAATGAAAATAGGTTCCATACATGTGAGACGTCATTTTTGACAGCCCCTGTGGCGCAGTGGGCGAAGGTCCGCCTGAGACGCAGAAGGTTTCGTGTTCGATTCCCGCCGTGGGACAAATGTTTGCATGTTCTGCAGATATTTGTCTCGGGTCTGGGTGTTTTCTATGTATGATATTTATGTATTTACAAAAAAAAACTGAATATGTGTTGTATATCAAACATGTGGTTCCCATAACAGCACAAGCTCTGCTTAGTTTGGGGCTACGTGATGCTGTGTGATAAACGTCCAGCATTATTTATAACATTGAGTTCCATGAATGTATGTTATTATAAATATCAATCATCATATAACAGTTACACTCACAATAATTATGAATACACCATTAGGGTCAGCGCAGACAGAGAGGAATAATTTTCGCGCGGTCTGGGGCATTTTCTGACAGATTGGGTATGCTCGAGCATGTGCGCGAACCTAGATGTGCGGGTTTCTTATTAGGTTAGATTTCTCATGTTAAAAAATTAAAATACTGCGCCGCCGCGGGCGCCGACTCGACGCCAAGCGCGCGCGGGGAATGCGAGAAGCCCCGCGAGCTTCCTCGAGGACGCGTGAGCATTTTTTGTCAGGTTCAAGCATACATGCGCTTTATATTAATAATTTTTAAGTTGATTTTCGAGTTCCTTAATAAAATCCTCTCCGCTGCGCTCCTCTCTGTCTGCGACCCTCTCTGTCTGCGACCACAATACTCAGACAAAGAATAAATATCTATCATGCAATGAAGAAGAAAACCATTTTTTGTTTTATATGCCAAAATATTCTACAAAAAATTACAAGAACAATTGTGTTTTTATTATTTTTCTATCTCTAAAACTGACCGACATATAAAAGTGCAAAGTTAACATTTTCGGTCTAAGCCGCGGACCGAGCGTGATATCGTTGATGACGTCACCGCTCCTGTCTCCGGGCGAGCGACTCGGGGATTCGAAGCATTTACCCGAATGTACCCGTCGCCCACGGAACTACTTTGTTTATTTTAAATAATAATCAATAAAAACTACATGAGTACATCTAATAAATGTTGTATTGAGTCTCAATGTAAAAATAGAGCCACAAAAACACCCGAAAAGTTGTTTTTTTACGTTCCCAAGGATCTGAAAATCAGCATATATATTGTTGTGAGGATCATTTCGATGTCAATTGTTCAAATACCAAGTGAAATACTAGGTAGTAGGTACTTAACCTTGCCATGTGAAATAGGTATTAACTAAGTACCTGTAGGTAGACTAGGTAGGTACTTGGTTTTTGCTAGTAATATGATTTTTAGGGTTCCGTACCCAAAGGGTAAAAACGAAAACCCTACTACTAAGACTTCGCTGTCCGTCTGTATGTCTGTCTGTCCGTCTATCTGTCACCAAGCTCTCATGAACCGTGATAGTTAGACCGTTGAAATGTTCACCGATGATGTATTTCTGTTGCCACTTTTTTGCCGTTTTTTTGCTCGATATTAATAACGGCAACAGGTAAACGCTTGAAATATTCACAGAAAATTTTGTTTATCATCATCATCATCATCATCATCAGCCTATAGCAGTCCACTGCTGGACATAGGCCTCCCGTAATGAGCGCCACTGCGCCCTGTCCTGAGCTCGACGCATCCAACTTCTACCAGCAGCCTTTCGCAGATCGTCACCCCACCTGGCCGGAGGGCGTCCTACACTACGTTTGCCGAGCCGCGGTCTCCACTCAAGAACTCGTTTACCCCAACGGTTATCGGTTCTTCGGCAGATATGGCCAGCCCACTGCCACTTCAGCTTGCTAATTCTCTGAGCTATGTCGACAACTTTTGTTCTACAAACAGTTCTATGTCGGATAAACTCGTTACGGATTTTATTCTTCAGAGAAACTCCGAGCATAGCTCATTCCATAGCTCGCTGAGCGACTTTAAACTGGTGGACCAGCCATACTGTGAGTGTCCACGCTTCGGCTCCGTATGTCATGACGGGTAGGACGCACTGATTGAAAACTTTCGTTTTCAAATATTGCGGTATGGGTGACGAGAAAACTCGACGTAGTTTTCCAAATGCTGCCCAACCCAGCTGAATCCTCCTCTTGGCCTCCTTCTCGAAGTTGTTTCTACCCAACTGCAATATCTGCCCGAGGTATGTATACTCCGAAACAACTTCAAGAAGGTGTCCATTAACGACGACAGGACTCGGATCAATTCGGTCATTGACCATAACTTTGGTCTTGTCCAAATTCATGCCGTCCAGCATCTGTTGCAGCTCCTCCAGCGACGACTTGTTTATATATATACTTAAAAAATAAATAATTAAATTAAATTAAAATTAATTAAGGGGGGCTCCCCGATACATGTATATTAGTAGGTATGTAGGGTACGCGACTCGCAGTTTATTGAACCATACCAAGGTTAATGATTTCTTTATTTTTTATAATTTCTTTATTCTTTATTTTTTTATATATTCTGCCACCATCATATCGTTAACTATGGGAAGGTTGTTAGGTTGGCCTTTTTGAAATCCTTCTTCCATTTTAGTTCTAAAACAATAATTTACACGATACACTCACTCAATCAGCATTATTTTAAATAACTAGAGCGCACGAGAGCAAAAAACTTAGCAGCGAAATGTACTGCGGACGCCCACCGCGCGACGCCGTATAGGAGCGATGACGTCACGCGCTACTCGCGATCACTGACGAGATTTAAAAAACCTACGTAAACTTCCCATTCTTATAACTTCGGTAATATTGCACCCATTGATATGAAATAAAAACTAGAATAATGTGAACGCTTTAGTCTTTTATTCTACGTACATAAAAGTGTGATATTTTAACCTTGTTATCTTCTTCATTGTCCTGCAGTGGAAATCAAACCCGCAAACTCAAACAAAATTCCCTACAGTACACATAAAAAAATATAAGTATTTTAATACCTTTGCTATTAAATATACTCATGCAGGGTTAAGCTCGCGTTTGAACATAGCTCCTTATATTTTTCTATGTATGTACTGCAGATAATTAAGAATTAAATCCTATTTCAGATGATATCATAAATATGAACTCTCATGAATGCCATATTTGTGACACTAAAGTGCCGAAGACATTCTTAAAAGAGCATAATAATGGTGTTAAACATAAAACATTCTTAAAAATAGCTGATATAGCTGTTGATAGAATAAGAAAGCATATGAAATTGGATGTTGTTGAACCAAAAATAGAAGTACAAGTCACAGAAACTTATTATTGTCTGCCCTGCGATACTGTCATTCAAAATAATGACAAGTTAAAGCATGAAAAATCAAAAAAACACCTAAAATCATTGGAGAAAGAAGATATTTTGCAAGAATTTCTAATGATTTATGAAGATAATGAAGAAGATGATGATATGTATGAAGAAGAAATTGAGTTTGATAATATGTCTGATATTGTTGAAGTGAACGTGCCTAAAACCATACTGAATAATGTTACAGAAGCACTTATCAATAAACCAATGGAAATAAAATCAGAAATAGAAGATCAAAGCAATAAAATAAATGATGAAGAATGCCTTAAACAAGTTACAGATCTTAACATAAATGAAAAAATAAAATTTGATGAAAACACACAAATAAAAACAGAAAACAAAGAAAAATTAAATGAAGAAACCCAGCATGTAACAGAAAATTCAGTAAAAAGGCATCTGGACTTATTGTCGGATATATTCGAAAAACTAGACGGATGTTTTGCTGAGACAGCGGAAAAAAATCCAATTAAAGCTGGGAAAAAAGGCAAATCTGTAATAGACAACTCTCAACTGACTAAATACTTCAAAACAGTCACTGATAAATGCACTACAGTGCCAATACACACCATAGAAGTACTAACTGATAAGCTTATAGCCATAACAACGATAAATGGTGATAAAATCAAAGTACCCATTGATAATTTTCACAGTATACATAAAAAGAAAAATAATGCATACTGCAAGATCTGCGAAGACCCTAATATCCAAACACAAAGACACAAAGAATCTGAAGAGCATATGGACAAAATAATGATTCCTATTGAAGATCAAAATGGAATAAGAAAGGTAAGTGTTGTAACTTGCAGATTTATATCCCACCAAAACCATTTTCATACTAAATAACACTAAGTATTAAGTTACATATTGCTTGCACTGTAAAAAGTTATAAGTACCCCTAGCTGGTACAATACTAAGGTTGTTCGATCAGTTTCTGTTTAAAACCAGTAGCGTAATTTACAAAAAACGTACATTAAAATGTAATGTACGTTTTTTGTAACCAACCCGCATGCCCAGCGTGGGGATTACGGGCATATCCCCCTTTATTAGGGGAGGCCTATGTCCAGCAGTGGACTGATATAGGCTGGTGTGTGTGTGTGTGTGTGTGTACATTAAAATTGAGCTCAAAAACTAAAACTATGAACGTTTCTGTACTGTCTGTGCAACCCGTACTAAGGGTACTGATCAGTCAGTTATGTCTCGTATAGACATTAGATAATGATCGAGCGAGCGAAGGGAGTGATAATCTCAATTGCAACTTGGGCGATTTGGCTTTGTATGTCCGGTATGCCGTTGTAACCTGACCTCCCTTTTGTTAAAGTTTCGATGTCTTTGTAGTCTCCCTTCCCTCCGGACCTCGATACTGAGTACACGTCTCCTGAGCTCGCAACAGTTTTTTATTTCTAAATAAATTAAACATTTAAGTTAAAATAATCATACAAAAAATTAGGAGTGCATAAGTTCTCAAGAGGCTACACCGTGCCACAACCACTACAAGTGTAGCGCCGCGCACGCACCCATTGAATACTACAATCCCAAGGTACGATTATGCCTCTGTGTGTGCGCATCCATTGATAACAACTAGCCACGGTTAACCCCGCACCGCTCGCAGCCGTCTTTATCTTGCTTACACCTACTACGCTGCCCATTAAACCGCGCGCTAACAAGTTTCTCATCGCCTACGTGCCGCTACGCGCCTGGTATCCGCTATCTACTCTAGCTCATCGCTCGCCTCTTCATAACGCCTAATAAAAATGCCGTGCAATCGCTCGCCGCCGCAAGCTAACACTGTTTTGGAAGTCCCGCCGTCTACCTCACAATTACACCATTCCTCCTCTGAGCCTAGCCTTAACGTACAAAATGTGCCCGGAATTGGAAGCAGCGAGGAACTTTCTTCCAACGTGTCTCGCTTCAGAAATGCCAAGCGGAAGCTACCTTGTAACGATGACAGATTGGAGGCCTTCATGGCCGAAATGCGTACGATGTTCTCGGACTTCAAAGATCAAGAAAATATCAAATACGAGAAATTATTTTCCGCCGTGGAAGATATTCGCCAATCTATTGAGTTTTCGTCCCAGAAGTACGAGGCGTTAAAAACTCAGGCCGACCAATTAGAATTGAGGCATCAAGATAGCTTACGGTACATCAAAATATTAGAAGACCGGTTGGACTCCTTCGAACGTAGCTCTAGGTCTACCTGCTTGGAAATCCGGAATATTCCTTCGATTCATTCGGAGACGAAAACTTCCTTGGTAAACTTATTTGTTGAGACCGGAAAGATTCTACATGTCGATATTCAGCCTGGTGGGATAAAGGATATCTTCCGTACAAACTCGAAGGATCCAGCGACCAGAACTATTATAGTGGACCTCACAAGCGTCCTGTTGAAGGAGAAAGTAATTGCTATGTTCAAAAAATTCAACAAAGGAGGCTCCCGACTCACCACCGAACACCTAAAAATTGGTGGCCCAGCTAAGCCAATTTTTATATCCGAAAACCTCTCCAATAAAATGAAAAGAATATTTTATCTTGCACGCGAGTTTGCAAAAGAGAATCAATACCGCTATTGCTGGGTGGCAAATGGAAATGTATTTATCCGTAAAAAAGAGGGGGCCCCGCATATTAGAATAACAAGCGAGGCGGATCTAGAAAAATGCCCAATTCAAAAATGACTATCTCTTTTTGATTTAGGATTATTTTATTGTAGGTTATTAATTAATATGTCAACATCTTTTACTTTTTTGTTACATTTTTATATAATTAAATGTATGCTCTACGTCTACACACTACAAATCATTACTTTACACACCACAATTACACAAATTACACTTCACCCTCTACACCTGTTATACTCTCAATTTCCCTTCATCAAATACCGCGATTCGGTTAATTACTCACGTGTCGTTGGGCCTGCGCTCTCCCTTTCCTATCAGTATGGATGATCTACATACAATTTCATGCGATATTGAGAATATCTCGGTCTCGGACGTTAAAATATGTTCTCCTGAACAATGTGATAAATATATAATAAGTCCATCTTTAAATATTCTTCACTCTAATATACGTAGTCTAAACTGTAACTTTAATGAACTACTTGTCCTTCTTGATAGATTTGTGTTTGAACTTGACATTATTATTCTTTCTGAATGCTGGCTTTCTAAATGTCCGACTATTCCTATTCTGCCCGGCTTTAATTCTTATTCCACATCCTTTAACAATCAGAACGAAGGGGTGGTGGCATACGTAAAAACAGGACTTAGTTATATTGTTGAAGAGCCTCCCTTCAATGACGCTAATTGCCTCATTATAAAATTCTCAAATAAATTGGCCCTAATAGCTTTATATCGCTCTCCATCCTTTAGCAATATTGACCGTTTTATTGATAGTTTGGACTCCACCCTGAATACTCTATCAGAGTTTCAGACAGTTACAATCATCGGAGATCTAAACATTAATATTGCATCGGAAAGCACGGATCCGAACGCCGATATATATTTAAATATGACTGCATCACACGGTATGCTCCCAGCTCACACTTTTCCTACAAGGGATAGAAACTGCATTGATCATGTCTTACTCAGAACCCAATATAGAACCAGTACTCTAGTTTTAGACTCATTAATTACAGATCATGCTCCAATTTTATTCAGTTGTGAACTAGTTGCTCCCCTTTGTCGTAAACCATCTACCTCAATACGCCGAATGAATCTGAAAGGTGTAGTGGTTGACCTTGAAACTTATGATTTTTATAACGTTCTAAACTCGAAAGACGTGAATACTGCAACCAACTTACTTGTGGAAACTGTTTCAAACATAATAGATACAAACACCCAGAGGCTGCATATATCTTGTAGAAAAAGGACCATCAAACCCTGGATCACTCCTGGTATTCTCAGGTGTATTCGACATCGAGATAGACTACATCGAAAATCTAAAAAAAATCCTGAAAATCAAATTATCTTAGTATCATATAAGCGTTACCGAAACTTTTGCAATAAGCTCTTGAAGAAAATTAAGCGTGAATACGAACAAAACGAGATTCAGAAGGCAGATAAAAACCCAAAAGCTACTTGGAAAGTAATTAAGGAGATTGCCAATTTAAGCCAAAAAACTTCAAGTTCTTCTGACCTTCTTAAGCTTGCAGACTCCTCATCCTCTTCCGTTGACATAGTTAATAACTATTTTGCTAACGTCGGGAACTCTTTGGCTTCTGAGTGTATAAAACGAGGCGTTCCCTCACTACCCAATTTTTGCTCAGTGCCTTCCTCGTCCGAACCCACATCGGTGAACTCTATGGTGCTATATAGTACAGACAACGAAGAAATAGAAGCCACCATTCTTAACCTGAAAGATAACTGCACCGTAGGGTGGGACAACATCCCCACCTCTGTTGTAAAAGCTGCCAGACATATCCTTGTGCCCGTATTATGTTACATTTTCAATCTCTCTATTTCGTCTGGTGTTTTTCCACAATCCTTTAAAAAAGCCTTGGTACACCCTATTTTCAAAGGTGGGGACAGAGACTGTGTAACAAACTATCGACCAATCTCCGTCCTTTCCGTTTTTTCAAAGGTACTTGAAAAAATTATTAATAAGCGACTCCTCAACTTTTTGAATCAGAATGACATTCTCTCCCAAAACCAATACGGCTTTAGAAAAGGGATCTTAACTGAAGACGCAGTTCGAGTAGTAACCAACTCTATAGTTTCTAACATTGATAAAAAGAAAAAAACCATCGGCATCTTTCTGGACCTCTCAAAGGCGTTCGACACCGTCTCTGTCCCCATTCTCCTAGATAAACTTGACAATATCGGTGTCAGGAGCACTACATTACAACTATTTCGAAGCTACCTTACATGTCGTTCCCAGTGCGTAGTGATCGATGGTCATAAAAGTAACAATGCAAACATCACTTTTGGTGTACCCCAGGGCAGTGTACTAGGACCTACCCTATTTCTGATTTACATCAATCAGCTCTGCCGAATGAGTCTACCGAATTGCCAAATTGTCACTTACGCAGATGACACTGTACTAATCGTGAACGGCAAAAATTGGGCTGAAGCGTTTCAACTAGCTGAATCTGCTCTAGGTGTTGTTATGCACTGGCTAGCTTCAAATCTTCTAACCCTTAACCTAAATAAAACGAAGTACATTACTTTTTCTTCAAATGCCTCAAGCCAAGCTCCCTCCAAATATTCTATTCGACCCCATACCTGCAATTCTGTGTTTCCGGATACGGGCGTCTGTGCCTGCTCCCCACTTGAAAGAACATCTTATATCAAATACTTAGGAGTTACTGTTGACAGTTCGTTATCCTGGAAAAAACAGATTGACTCGACTATCTCTCGCACAAGGAAGTTAATCTTTGTTTTTAAGAAACTTCGTCATGCACTGGATACCCAAAATTTAAAAATTGTATACTTTTCTTTAGCTCAATCAGTGCTATCTTACTGCATTACTGCGTGGGGCTGCTCTACTAAATCTTCTTTTTTAAGACTTGAGAGAGCTCAAAGAGCTGTTCTGAAGGTAATGACACAAAAGCCCTTTCGATATCCCACGACGGATCTTTATGCTCTCTGTGGTGTCCTGACTGTTAGACAGTTGTTCATTCTCAAGACCATCTTAGCTAAACACTCCCAGCTGTCGTATGATCCTAACATAAACAAGAGGCGGAGATCTGACAAAGTGTGCAAGATTGAGTCACGTAGAACCGCACTTGCAAGCCGACATTACCTTTTTATCAGCTCGATGCTATACAACAGAGCTAACTACCACCTTAACATTTACCCTCTTACTCTTCATAACTGCAAGGCAAAAGTGATACCTTGGCTTCAATCTCTTTCATATGATGAAACAGAAGATCTGTTGAGAGTTATCAGATAATACCTTTCATTTTTAAGTATAGTTCTCTTCCTGTATTTGGATAATCCTTGTGAACCCCAGACTCTCAAGAGACTGGTGGTATCAAGGTATCCAGCTCACACGTATAACACATATTACACACATACACACACACACACACACACACATACACACACACACACACACACACACACACACACATACACACACACACACATGCGCCATGTACCTCTACAGCATACATTTTTTGTTTTATTTTATTTCTACATACATTTTTCTTTACATATGTACGTAATCATAATGCCATTCGTTTTTGTGTTTTGTATAGCTATCATTTTATTTTTTACCTAATTGTGTCATACTTAAGTACTGTACTATTGTTTCCGTTTGGAACTTACTATAACTAGATACGGAGGTGGGCGTTGGTAGCTGCGACACAGTTTAACAACTATTGCAGTTATCACCGTTTTTCCCTATTTATTTTGTTCTTTTGTAACTTGTTCCGAAATAAACGTTTTTATTATTTTTATTATTATTATTAGTTCAACTTGACTCGATTCCCCAACTGCATAATTAATTAATCAGTCTAGAGATTAAGGGCATAAGAGAGCATTCAGTGTACTGATATAGGCTGGTGTTGAACCTAATAGTTTTGTATAAGCATCACTGCTCAATTCTTATAATTATATTTTCCATTCTTAGGTTGTCTGGAAGAAATCGCTTTAAGGTGACAATACATGTCAAACATTTTTGAAGATATAAAATCACAGAATGCAGTTATGCAAAATAGCAAACCTACACGGCCTAGAATATAACAATACAAAGGTTCAGTAAAAATATCATGTTAAACCCAACACGTTTTCCTACCAAAAAAATTGTACCAAACTTGATCCGATTGGTGTAAGTTTATTTGGTAAGAAAACGTGATAGAATCAAAATTATATTATTGCTGAACAAATTCCGTGATTTTATATCTTCAAAAATGTTGAATAGTGTGAGCAAGAGGGAGGTTTGTTATGTATAGTCGCCTTAAGCGATAAAACCGCCGATTGTATCTACATTACTTTTTTATTTCTGTTCTTGTAATTGTTTTTTGTATTGGTGTTGTGTGCAATGAATAGGTTATCCATCTATCTATCTAATATCACAAATTTTTACGCTACAACTTTGACTTTGAAAATTTCCAGCTCGACGATATATGGAGTCACTGCATCATATGCAATGATTTGACTAAAAACATCAACTTCCACCTCCAATCGCTTCTCCACAAAAACAAGTTGAAACACTGCCTCGTTACCAACGGAACTGACATTAACCAGAATATTCTACCCAAGCCCAACCAAAAGACAACACAACTAATACAAGAACACAGCTTAATAATCACAAATGATAATAAAGAAATCACTTGCAACATCTGCCAAATTACAATAACTAACAAAGATATTGATATACGAGAACATATAAACTCGTTTATTCATATAACCAACTATAATGAAGCTATTGAAATTAACCGGTTGACTAAAATGGATGAGCTTCAGTACTATTGTGTACCATGTAAGATGATGGTAGTTAAATGCTATGCTCTAGGACATTGTAATGGTAAGAAACACAACAAAAATCTATCAGACTGGACCAAGAATGAGAAGAGTAAATGTACACAGGTAGCCCTACCATCTATATCACAAAAGGTCAAAAGACAGGAGAAACCGAAAGCTCAAACCGACTCAGAATTAATATGCTTCGTATGTAATGTTGTTTTAAACAATATTTACAATCATATGAACTCGCTCGAACACAAGAAGAATTACCTCAAATATTTAGAAGCAAATAAGCTTAATGAAATCGAAGAGGATACGTTTTTCTGCATACCTTGCAACACGGTTATCATGATCGATCACTTGATGAACCATTGTAACAGCAAAAAACATAAAAATCTATACAAAAATCTCATGTCTAACTCTGATAAACAAATTAAAGAGAGTCACACCGGCCAACCCATCAAAGAGAACACTCATATCTCCCGATCCATCGCTAAGAGCATTCAAAACCATCCATCTACCTCAACCGAAGCACCATCCCAAAACGGGGTATCCGACACAGCAATACCTCTAAAATATATGTATCAGTTCCGAGAGATGTCAAACAAAACTAACTTACTCTGCACAATTTGTGACGAAGAGGTCCTATACAAAAAACACGAAGTCCAAACACATGTTAACTCGATATACCATGTCGTTGAATTTAATCTATTGATGTTATGGAACAAAATTAAGAGAAAGAATGATAAATATTTCTGTGACATATGCAAAGTTCATGTGACATATTTCAATGAGTTGTCTCATATTGCGGGTAGGAAACATAGTGATGCGATAGGGAAGATACCTAAAGGTACAGTGTATGAATATGATAAAGTGCTGTTGTCTATGGAATATGCTATGTCTCACAAAGTTGGTGATCGAGTTAGACCTAGTTTGGTAGCGGTGTCTAAGCCGAAAGTTGACAAAAAATAGTTCTCGTGATCGAATTTAGAGACAGCCCTAGTTTGGTAGCGGTGTCTTAACCAAAAGTTGATCCAAATTAGTACCATAGTGTCAGTGTCACCATAGTAGCCGTAGTCAAAATAAGTTATTAAGATCGAAGTTAGAGTCAATCCTAGATTGCTAGCGGTGTCTAAGCCGAAAGTTGATCAAAATAAGTTATTAAGATTGAATTTAGAGTGAAACCTAGTTTGGAGGCGGTGTCTAAGCCGAAAGTTGATCAAATTTAGTTAATAAGATCGAATTTAGTGTCAAACCTATAGTGGTAGCGTTGTCTAAGCCGAAAATTGTTATTAAGATCGAATTTAGTGTCAAACCTAGATTGGTAGCGTTGTCTAAACCGAAAAAGTTGATCAAAAACACTTATGGTGGTCTAATTTATAATTAGACCTTGTATGGTAGCGGTGTCTAAGCCGAAAGCTGATCAAAATTTGTCATTAAGATCTAAGTTAGAGTCGAAACTAATTTGGTGACGGTGACTAAATCGAAAGTTGATCAAAAATACTTATGGTGGTCGAATTTTGAGTCTGACTTAGTTTGGTAACGGTGTCTAAGCAGAAAGTTGATCAATCTTAGTCGGATTTAGAGCAGTGTCTAAAGTTTAGACACCGCTACCAAACTTGGTTCTCA
The DNA here is from genome assembly GCA_951804965.1 of Horisme vitalbata. NCBI lineage: Eukaryota > Metazoa > Arthropoda > Insecta > Lepidoptera > Geometridae > Horisme > Horisme vitalbata. The sequence goes on from OX638109.1 coordinate 2,315,036, forward strand.
ACCTTAGAATTTAGAGTACGACCTAAAATGGAGTTATTTTTATCGTGTTGTAGTAAACTTTTCTATCGAAATGTTCGATGTTTTCATTTATTAGATGGGGCTTTGAGTTTGTTTGACTCGCAACACAATTCCAAAGAGTCGGAATACATTCCATTCACTTCTAGAATAGAGTTCTGGCACAAACATTCCATTCGCTTCTAGACAGTCCGCAAGAAGCGGAAAAACTAGTCTTTACTATTAATGTTAACTTTTAGATAAGTAATTTTTTTGTAATAACTTAATAAGGTACCTTTTATATATGTATGTTTTAGTTTTTTAGTTATTAAAAAAACCTGCCAAACAGTTATCATGAGCCTTAAAACGTGATTTAGTTGAATAAGTATGTGTAATGTTTAAAAAAACAACATTTTTATGTTAATTTTTAGTTAAGTAATTTGTTTAGTAATAAATAAGGTAAGTTAAGTTCAATTTTTTTTTGTTTTTTGTTTAGTAATAACTTGAATAAGGTGCCTTAGTATTTTTTATGTATCTGTTTTAGTTTTTAGTTATTTAAGATACCTGCCGAACTTCTAATGTGCCTTCAAACGTGATTTTATTATGTATTTGTAATGTTTAAAAAAACATACAACCGAATTGAGAACCTCCTCCTTTTTTTGAAGTCGGTTAAAAATACAAAATAATCTATTTCCTCCTATAAAATTATTATCAATTGTTATGACACGCGATCAATTTTGTGATTAAGATTGAGTGAGAGTGTGCGTTCAGATTCTTTGTCCCTTTCGTGAGTGTGATTTAGTTTTAATTGAAATTGTTGATTTTGCTACAAAACAAGTTTTGCAAAAATTGGGCATGTATCGAACGTAATGTTTGGACTTGCCTCTGACTACCCCCGTTAAGGTATCCTCAATAGATTTGCGTACTGAGCAATATCTGAAGATATCCATAATGTGGAAAAAGTCATGAAGATATGTGTTTTTTTTGGTTGATTTTGACCAATTTCCTATTAATACTTGCTAAGAATATGTTTTTTAATTAATAAGTCTAATTCTAAATTATGTTTGAAAACAAACTGAGATTTTGTTTTAATTGAAATGCTGGATTTTGACCAATTTCCTATTAATACTTTAGTGATGATTTCAGTTGTTTTGCATTACCTCGTGTGCTTCTAGTATGTAGTGTTACCAAGGAAAAACATTAAAAAAACTAAGTATGGTGCGTATGGTGCCTACCTATTGTGATATAAGCAACGCCATTTCTATTTTTATATTTCTAAGCATTCCTAGATAGTAATTTTTTGTGAAACATTTCTAATCAATATTTTTTTGTAACAAGTTTTTAAAAAATAAATGATTTTTTGTACTTTCTTGTATTTAAATTGTTGGAAATAATATCTTTTCTGACATAGGTACAGTTAGCAACAAATAACTTGAAATTATTCAAACGGATCTTATTCTGAAACTTAAATTTCTGAAGATTTTGAGTTGAGCCTCGATTATTCCTTGTCAATTCATATTTTGTTTTTTGTGAGTATGTAGAAATGGTTGTGTAGCGAGAGACTATCAACGGCTATCGTCTTTCCTCGCGCGCGCCGCTGTTGCTATGCACACGTAATGCGCAACACATCTGTGGCGTAATTATAAACTCTTCGTGTCTGTGTTCTTTAAATGAACTTTTAACCGTTCTCCAGTGTTTTAAAATGTCAATCAGATAGTCCCGCATAGGAGATGCCGAAGAATCATTGTTAAAGTTGTTTTTTGCGCACCTTACCTTTATGCTAACTCTACTTGTCGATACCTGCACTATGACAAGATACCATCATCTTAAATCAAGACGCCATTTAAGTAATGCAATATTGATCCAAGAACCATTGTCCTAGTATTAGTAAATTTGCCAAGATCCTCAGAATAAGGAAAAGATCTAACCCCTCGTTTGATTCTGGTAGCTATAGTTACCAGAAACTCGTTTGCCTTAAAATAAATATTAAATTTCCCCATGCTCTGAAATATCTATTAGATTCATCTCTACTGTCTTATACAGTGTGGGCGTGTGGGGCAAAATTTAACCTCATTGAGGGCAGTCACCTTTTCTTCTGCAATAAGAAGTTTTTGTTCGGAGGAAACTATATGTTTTCTATGTATGATATGTATGTATTTACAAAAAATATATATGTGTACCTAGTATATCAATCATGTCATGTGGTTCTCTTAATACAAGCTCTGCTTAGTTTGGGGCTACGTGATGCTGTGTAATTACGTCCAGCATTATTTTATTTATTTATTTATTGATTTATTTTGAATAAAAAAAACAATTGAATTTATAGAAGTTTGAAAAAATGTATAGTGAGCCTAGAAAATGAGATTTATCAAAAAAACAAGCTCGAACGTTTGCCGAGAAAACTCTTGTCGCGATGTCTCGCGATTACTTTACCGTAGATACAATAAAAATGAGAATGTCCAAAGTAGGAGGGTAGATAGGTCGGCGGGTAAAAAAGATTAGTGCGGGTGGAGAGAAAAGGTGTGCAGTGGAAAGAAGCGGACGGTGCGGGCAAATAAAATGGCCGACCGCGCCGCAGTAAAAAGTGAGTGCATCGACGACGTATTGTCGGTAAGTCCACTATCATTAAGTACTTGTGCGTTAAGATATGAGGCAAAGACAGGCAGGTTTGGCTAAGAGGTTAATAGCGGAACCTGATAATACGCTAATGAAATTAGCTAAGAGGTTAATGGCTAATGATGGTATGACGATGTTAGTTAAGAGTTAATAACTGACGCAGGATAGGCTAAGAGTTAATAGCCTATCATATAATATGGCGAAGGTTCGGTAATGGGCGAGGGGAGGAGGTAGGCCCTACGAGGGGCATAGCCCCGTAAGAGGAACAAAACGAAGCGGATCGAAGTATAGACCCTGAGTTCACTGGGAGTACAAAAACTATAAGACATGTCGTACCGTGATCCCACGGCGCCCTGAACTAAACCCAAATTAACTGGGTGACGATTTAGAATGAGATGCTTCGTACCACCTTCGCGGTGGCTCTTACACAAGATAGTTAACGAGATCGAGGCCGACGTACTGGCCAACGGAATCGGTAGTATTCCATTTGCGTTACATGAGATCGAGGCCGACGTATTGGCCAGCGGAATCGTAGTATTCCATAACACTAATTCTCTTCTGTCGCGAATAGGAATAAGTAGGTACTAATATTAGCAAATAAGATACTTGCCTTGAGTTACCCCCATACTAATCACTAACGTCGCGACAACTCTATTCTTATTTCAAATTGATTTTTGAAATGTGTTGGCAGAATGATACACCACGGATTACCACTTTGGGTCGAATCGTAATGATGTGGCGAATGGCGTTTCATAGAAATTGTGTGGAGAACATTTTTTTTAATTATCACGTAACTGATTTTTTTTTTACTGAGACCAATTAGTTTTTTTTTTGACAGTTGACATTTTCTAGGCTGGCTGTACGATTTTCAAAATTCTGAAAATGCAATAGTTTTCTCAGAACAAAACCTTATAACAAACGAAAAGGTGGATGTCGACATTGAAGTCAAATTTTGCTCCATCCTGATGTACAATTGATCAGATAGAAAGGGATGCAAACATCTATGCGATCTCATACTCAATGCAGTTTTAAAAGAGTTCAAATTGGAAATCGTACCAGTGGGGTGATCGGCTAACTCTGTTGCAAACAGAAATGATTGAAACCGATCCTGTATTTACAAACTTTGACATTTCATCCGTCGAAATTCAATGAACGTCAATTGGCAAAATCGTTTTTGTTTGCAACAGAGTTAGGCGATCGATTGAATCTAGTGCAATGCAATTTCGTTTTAATGCCCTTGGTACGAAGTCGCAGCAACCGCATGGAGATAAATCATAATAATATGCATCCCTATCTAATGATATATGGACATAAGAAAGTAGAGATCAGCCGTATGAGTTGATGTTCAGAGCATGCAAGCAGTGAACTTTAAGATTTCTTTTATTTATTTTCCATAAGTTCCTTTCTTTGCCAAGAACCGAAAGAGAAAATCCAAGATGGCGTCTCCAAGATTATCGTATTGAGAATGTCAGTTTGATACTGGCGAAAATGTGATAGATCCATCGAGATATTTATACTCTAGAGTGGATAACGTGGGGAAAAAGAGTCTACACCAAAACTCGGGACACAATTGCGCCGAATAAACTAAAATATTGCGGCATTTTGAAGTTTATTTATGTCAAATACGCTAAGACGATTTTTGACAGTTTTAACATGAAGACTGTCACTGTACACCACAGATATAGGAAGACTACTAGATAAAGTCTTAAAATTCAATGCGGCTGATATCTACTTTCTTATGTCCAATATCATCAGTTAGAAAGGGATGCATACATATATCAATGCGACTTCAAAAAGTTAATCGTACCAGGGCGCTCGAACAAATTTCTATGCAGGTTCATACAAATGCCCTGGTACGTAATCGCAGAAATCGCATTGAGATAAAGTATGCATCTCTTTCTAGCTAACATATATGGACATAAGAAAGTAGAGATCAGCCGTATGAGTTAATGTTCAGAGCATAAATGAATTTTAAGACTTCTTCTATGCTTGAGTCCTATTTCTTTGCTCTATACTATAGAGTTCTGTAAAATTATCTCGATGAGGTAGTTACTTGTATAAATAAAAAACAAAAATCTATATCATACATTTTACTTAAACCATACATCATACAACCATCGGATATTGTGACAAAACAACAAAAACCGATTAAGAATATACTTTAACACTAATATAATGGCGCTTACGATAACTTTATAAACTCTACATTACAATTAGGTACTAGGACAATTTCTGTGTTATGTTATTCATTATAACTCGTCCGAAACGAATGCCACATAGAAAAAGCATGTTTTTATTGAACCATCCAGTCAGATAGTTGTGGCATTCAATCTGAACAATAATAGTTCTCATTTCTAATACTTAAATACAACGCATTATCGTAACTTCTCTTAAAATTTCAATTCTATTCGAGCTGATCAAAGTCAAGTTTACTTAAACGGTCGGAGCTCAACCGATCAACTTAGCCAAGTTTACTTAAACGGTCGGAGCTCAACCGATCAATTTAGCCAAGTTTACTTAAACGGTCGGAGCTCAACCCATAAATTTAGCCAAGTTTACTTAAACGGTCGGAGCTCAACCGATCAATTTAGCAAAGTTTACTTAAATGGTCGGAGCTCAACCGATCAATTTAGCAAAGTTTACTTAAACGGTCGGAGCTCAACCGATCAATTTAGCCAAGTTTACTTAAACGGTCGGAGCTCAACCGATCAATTTAGCTAAGTTTACTTAAACGGTCGGAGCTCAACCGATCCATTTAGTTAAGTTTGCTTAGAACGGTCAATGGCATGGTCCAAAGCCATTCTACACCACTGAATGTCATTCAGAATACTGATATTCACTTCAAAACTATCTTTAAACAAAGATGGTCCGATCACGGACGACCGTGAGTTAATCTCTGCGATAATATCATACCAACGATAAAAAACTTGAATTGGCCTTAGCCGTAAATATATCACATTAATCAGTTATTACATTGTGACTTAAACTTATTTATACAATTTTACTCAAAACTTTATGGCAAATAATACCTTATCGCTTCGAGTAGGTACACAATTAGTGTCAGTAGGAAATTATACGCAGAAATTAGATTCTAAATGTTGGCTAAATAGGCGTATGTTTATGCCAATTTTAGCCTAAGGCGCCTTCTTACGTCATCATTTTAATAGCCTAATGGCTGAATTAAGATTCATTTTTAGCATTTTACTTTTTTTTTCAGTCAAATTGCTAAAATATGAGTACAAGTCATTTTTAGTAATACTGACTTTATTTTCATAGTCAATTGGCTAAAATATGTCGTGTTTAGTATGTCCCTTCAGTTTCATAGCCAATTGACTAAAATATAAGTCATTTTTAGGATGTCACTTTATTTTCATAGTCAAATTGGCTAAAATTCGTGTCATTTTTAGAATGTCACTTTATTTTTACGGTCAAATCACTAAAATTTGTCATTTTTAGGATGTCACTTTAGTTTCATAGTCAAATGGCCAAAACACGAGTCATTTTTAGGATGTCACTTTAGTTTCATAGTCAAATGGCCAAAACGCGAGTCATTTTTAGAATGTCACTTTAATTTTCATATTCAAATGACTAAAATAAGTCATTTTTAGGATGTCACTTGTTTCCTAATCAAATGGCTAAAATAAGTCATTTTTAGGATGTCACTTGTTTCCTAGTCAAATGGCTAAAATAAGTCATTTTTAGGATGTCACTTGTTTCCTAGTCAAATGGCTAAAATAAGTCATTTTTAAGATGTCACTTTAATTTTCATAGTCAAATGACTAAAAGAGTCATTTAGCATGTCACTTCGATGGCTAAAACTAATATTTATATTCTTCACTAGTGTATGGTATCTCACTGCATCTAACCATCTAAAATAGATGCAAAGGCGTGTGCGTCCCAGTGACCAGGTAAGTCTTACTTAAGGCAATACTTATTGATAGGGAATTGTTGACCTCTATTAGGTAAGCATTAGGTGTAAGTATGACTTAAAAACGTACCCTCCAAAGCAAATATTCGCAATTTTTACTTATAATGTAAAAAAATACTATAACATATTTGTATATTGTCAATCATAATAATTAATATACCTAAAAAAATAACCTTTAATAAATTAAATAATAAATTTTGAATGTTAAAACAATACTTTAAGGTTAGGATGTCGGTAAGTCATGCTTATCAATATATTTTCATAGATACATTTTAAAATGTCACTGTTTGAAAATTATATACACTACTTTTCTGTTAGTTAAAATTGACAAAAGTCATCGTCATTTGAAGGGACTGATGACGAAGTGATGATATCTCAATGACGACGTGTCGATTCACTTCCCGATATAACTAATTGTGGCTACTTATATGACTATTATTTATGTCTCGTTGACGATGAATCAATTTATCAGTGACAATGAGTAATTAAATCAATGACGATGAGACATTTATCAGTAACTACGAGTTTCGTTATCAGTGACGATGAGTTATTAACTTAGTGACGACATTATATTACTGAAGATGAATTTATATCAGTGACGATGGATGAGTCATTACATCAGTGACGACGTGTCATTATTATAACAGTGATGATGAGTAATTATCTTAGTGAGGATGAGTTTATAATCAATGACGATGAGTCATTTTTATAGTAACCATGAGTCATAATATCTGTAACGTTGAGTTTACAATCAATGACGATGAGTTTATAATCAGTGACGACGGGTCATTATCTTAGTGACGATGAGTTTATAATCAGTGACGATGAGTCATTATCTGAGTGACGATGACTAATTGTGAGTGTGATTGATAGAGTTGTTGATATCGGCGACGTGTAGCGGCACTTTCTGCGTGTGTTCCGGGTTGAAGTACCATTCGTAACGTTTGAAGGATTCGACTTCGCGCTCGCAAGCCTCCAATGACGATAAGTTGTGAGCGTCGGGGAGGTAGATACCAAGTTCTGAAAGATAACATAATATAATATTTATTTATTAGTATCCTACTATATCATATCCTATCCTACTTCCTGGGGGAATAGGCTAGATGCCTGAAAAATTCTAATTAGTCCGTCATTTAAATTATTAAAAAATATTGGACACGTATTTTTTATTTTGTCAATTAAACTAAAACTGACAATTATATAGTGCGTTAAAGTTCCGCGTGACGTCACGGGTAAGTACACTTTTTACATAGCCGTGACGTCACGAGCCCCCACTCCCGAACTTTGACGCTACAACTTTGTCGATTTCCATTGATTTTAAAAATAAAAAAATTAGTTGCCAATATTTTTTGATAATCTAATTGACGGACTGATTAGAATTATTATTTTTCTACCCAGGCATTATCCCTATTCAACCGATACAGAAAAAGCTTTCATTATACAGAAGAAATGCGCTGTGGTGCATGGAGTATGGATTCCTGCAAGCCGTTATTTTAAAAATATAAAATTCTTCCACTATCTTGCATGTACATAAATGATTTATGCTTATTTGTGAAACAGTATCCTCGGTACTTCAGTAAAAAGACAGATGTGATAAATAGGCAAACGAGGCGCAAGGAGAAACTATATATTCCTTGTTGCCGACTGAATATTGAAAAAAGTGTCTATTACCACGCCATTACAATTTTTAATAAATTACCGGACGACCTAAAAAGCCTTCCAAATATTTTTAAATCAAGATTAAGAAAATGGTTATTGGACAATAATGTTTTTTATGAAATGAAATAAAGGGATATTTAGATTACAAAGGAGAATGCCGTCTGATGTATGGCGCTCGGTACCAAGACTAAAGTGAGTACGTCAAAAAAATATAAAATAAGTTTTTAGTCTATCCACTTGAACGTCCGGCCGCGAAAGCTGTCCCCCTCCGAAACGTCCGGCTGCGCGATCGGTATTCTGTGGCGCCGCGCGCCTCGTTCGTTTTCAAAATAAAGCGTTACAACTAGATAACAGCTATAGCTAGGCTTTAATTAAAAATAACCTACTAAAAGGTAAAACTATACAGATTTAATCTATGTGAAAAACCAATTTCAACTAACAATCTAAATACTGAAAATAAAAATGTCAACTCTACAATATAGGTTGAATTTCGCATTGAGTTTCTTGTTGAATTTTTGCCGTATCAGGCGATGGATAAAAGATATTTGTTAATATTTCAGTAGCATTCATGTTGAGGATTATTTTGATATATAACACTTATAAATAAGGTTAATACAACAATCAATCCATTACATTTTGCACAACGTTCATTCATAAAGAGAAGAAGACACTTAAAAAATAAATCTACGGACAAATTTTTATTGCCAGGTATGTTTTTTTTTGGATTGGATGGGTGCAGGATTTATCCAAGGGCCATGCACTATCGTTTTTCTGCCACTCTATTGTCTTTGAATCACAGAGAATACAAAAAAAAACTAACTTTCCAGCTGGGCTTCTCTAGTAGCCCGGACGTTTCACGCTATTTTTTTTAGGCTACTGTAGTAGCCTGGACGTTTGAGTCGCTATTCTACTGTCAAAATAATTAAAAATGAGGGTTATTGCCATAGTAACACTTTACATCAATGTTTATTGCCATAGCAACGTATATATCATTGGTTGTTGTTGTCTAATGGCGGCGTGCAACGGAAACCAAATCAACAAAAAAATATTTTTTCTTGATTATTAATCCCGGTCGGTGTGTAAAACTAAAGAAAATGTTAATGTCATTTATAAAATATAATACATTTTATGGGATGCGTTCGGTTTTGACGCAATTGGTACGGGTTCTCGGCATTCTCCTTTGACATTTTAAGTGAATATATGAATTATTAATTATTATTTTCATTATTTTTGAAATTACTTTTTGACATTTGTTTTTATATTTTGTATATTTGCACGCCTTAATGAGGCAAAATTTATAGGATACTTTTTAATTATTTTTAATTGTCATTATGCTAATACCTACCAACATTTTAAGCAAATAAATAAATTATATGATTCCTACTAATATTATAAATGCGAATGTTTGTGATTTATGGATGGATGTTTGTCACTCTTTCACGGAAGTGTGTGTTAGTCCAAAGGGCCCAGTACGAGTTGCACAATTCGAAAACTTTTATAGTATACTCTAAGGAGCTCAATTTTGAAGTACTTTTTTTCGTTATTTACCTCACCGATATGAGTGAGAATTATTGCAATCTGCAAGTTTACATTACCTACGTTGTTCGGTCGATTTCTACTTAAAACCAGTTGCATAATTTCCAAAAAATGTACATCATGCACGCTGCATTGACGGCCTCTGTGGCGCAGTGGGCGAAAGTCCGCCTGAGACGCAGAAGGTTGCGGGTTCGATTCCCGCTGCGGGACAAATGTTTGCATGTTCTGTAGATATTTGTCTCGGGTCTGGGTGTTTTCTATGTATGATATGTATGTATTTACAAAAAAAAACATATATGTGTAGTATATCAATCATGTGGTTCCTATAATACAAGCTCTGCTTAGTTCGGGGCTACATGATGCTGTGTGATTACGTCCCGCATTATTTATTTATTTATTTTATTTATTAAAATTGAGCTCGATATGGTAAAGCAAGAAAGTTTTCGAATTGTGCAACTCATACTAGGGGTACTGGTCGCTAACTGTGTATATTCCAATTTTCATACAACAATGTATTTTGCGTGAAAGAGTCCTTCCTTCTTCGTATGAGCTTCCAACTCTGGTGTCGGAGTTTTTAGGCCGTCATCTCCGACATGGCTTAACGAACAGAGCCAGAACCAACATCTTGACGTGCCTTCCGAAACACGGACTTTTTTGCTAGTGTCGGTGATTCAGCCTCAAATACGTACCGTTGTCTTTAAGAGGACGCGTTCCGACGGGGCCGAAACGTGGTTCATCACCGACCGGCGGAGATCCGCCCGACTCACAGGACGCTGCAAATGTATTAAAACTTTTATGTACGATTCAAATTTACCGGCGCGCGTCGGAGAGCGTCGGAGACCATTTTATAACATGCTAGAGTAAATTGGAACATCCACAAAGCAGTTAAGTTCCTTATTTGCATGCAATTTACGCTGGTTTTTGCTTTGTCAAACACTGACATAAATAGATCCGTAAGTAGATATTGCATGAAAATAAGGAACTTAAGGCGAGACTATAAGGGTCAAACCTCCCTCTCGCTCGCACTATTCAACATTTTTGAAGATATAAAATCACTGAATGTACTTATGCTAAATAGCAAACCTTCACGGTCTAGAAAAAAACAATACAAAGGTTCAGCAAGAATATCATTTAGAACCCAACACGTTTTCCTACCAAAAAAATTGCACCAAAATTGATCACATTGGTGCAAGTTTTTTGGAACGTGATAGAATCAAAATTATATTATTACCGAACCTTTGTATTGTTATTCTCTAGAATGTGAAGGTTTGCTATTTTGCATAACTACATTCAGTGATTTTATATCTCCAAAAATGTTGAATAGTGCGAGCGAGAGGGAGGTTTGACCCTTATAGTCGCCTTAACTGCTTTGCGGATGTTTCAATTTCCTCTAGCATGTTTTTTAAAACACACAACACTTTAGTGCTCTTCGATACTCCCCGACGCGCGCCGTTAGATGTGAATCGTACATAAAGATTTATTAGAGCACACGTTATCAGTCTGTCTTAGTAAGACTTTCTTAGACTTAGCGTAGATTAATATTATAAGAATAAGCCACTAAGTTAGTCTTTGATTTGACTAATTAGTCAGTAAGACAGGATGAATACCGCGTGGGTCTAATAAGTATTACAATAAACAAGATATTCAGGATATAACATACAAACAAAAACATTTATCATATTATTGAATTTGTTATTATAGACTATTTTTATTGAATTTTGACTATGTAGAGATGTATAGATGTAAACTCAACCAAATTTTTATAATTAGAGTAATTGGCGCAAGCCGTTATAGTTATTAAGTCAATAAACAATAAACAATTACAAAAAACGCAGTGAGGTTAGGCGAGGATACTTCCTTAGAACTAAATTTATTCGGAACAAATTAAGATAAGATAAGATAATTTATTTCACACAACGTACACATTACAGAAAACAAAATAATACACTTAATGGTGTTGCTATAGTGTAGGTTGAAAGAGAGTAGGTATCCAAACTAGGAAAACCCTGTAATATGGTATACCTTGGCCTTCAGCCAGATCAACTTCACATAAATATAATAATCGAAGTTGTGTTTATGAGGTTGTGAAATACAAAAAATATATATGATTTAAACAAGATACTTAATATAAATAACCTGAAAATTGACTGCGGTTTCAAAACATCATTTATTCACTAAAAATAATGTTACTAGAATTATAAAATACTAGCTGAGCCGCCCGCATCTTCGTTTGCGTTATACTAGTGGTATCGCCAATTTGTAGGTTTGGATGATTTCTGATTATTTACATGACAATAAAGCTTGGGATGAAACTGTCACCAACTCCCTCAAAAACAATGTAATAGTTATAAAAAATATAAGCCAAGCAGAGTTTCTTGTCAATTCTTCTCTGTTTGGTCGCGTTACGAATTGGTGGTCAAAGTGTACTTTAAATGCCTCATGAATAAAGAGATTTTTTACTTTTACTTTTTTTTACTGAAAGTTAGGCACTTTTTATTAAATAAATATTTAGGGTTCCGCGTAAAATATAGATATTTGGGAAACAATTTACAAGAAAGCACAAGTATTCACGCAAAAAAAATTGCGAGGCGCGAGTATTATCTCGATGATTTAGGACTTAGATTAGACTGTGCGTGGATTGTCCAGACAAACAGCTTCATCACAGTTTTATATATATAGATGCTATAACCCACCTTGCTTGCCACCGGGTGTAGCCGGCGCGTGCGCTGGGTATAAAGGCTCCGCCCACGCGTGGGCAAGCGGCCGAGAGAACAGCGAGTCGTCCGTGGGACTCTCTTCCATCGGCTGGGACGGCTCCTAGAATCATACAAAATTCACACTAATTAATATGCAATAACATAAATGTAATAATAATACATATATGCGAAAGTTTGTATCTAATTCACGCCAAAAATACTACTAACCCGTGCAGGGTTGAGATGAAATTTTGAAGTTATCCAGTTCAAGACCACTGCTGGACATAGGCCTGCCCAAAGAGCGCCATTGCGCCCTGTCCTGAGCTCGACGCATCCAGCTTCTACCAGCAGCCTTTCGCAAATCGTAATGATACCTAAAGATGGAACAAGCACATGGCCCACCTGATGTTAAGTGGTAACCATTACTTATAATAACGTATTGCATTGTAGATCACGCTTTTTTGGAACGTGCTCTACGATGCAACGCCCTGCGTGCAACTTGAGGCATGAAGATGATAAGCCTCTTGTGCCTGTAATGTGACCGGCACCCACACCCTTCAAACCGAAACACAGCACAGCTGCTTCACGGCAGAAGTAGGCATGGTGCCAGTACCCGGACGAGACAACAACAAACAACTGTACTATTTCATCTAAGTAACACGTTTTCTATTTTCTTGGAAAATTAAAATTAACAACGAGGCGTCGAAAAATTGACAGTTTTTCAACGGAAAACGAGGCGTCATCGGTAACGGTATATTATAGGAACCGGTCGTTAGTGGCTTACCATATACTACACTAAGTGGAAGACAGTCTTACTAAGACAGACAGAAATACCGCGTGGTTTAATAAGCCTTTTACTGTATAAAATAGCATTTTGTTATGAATAAATGCATTAGAAACTTACCTGTCTGTAGAATTTCGACTCGGTAACATGATGTATTGTAACTTCGTTGTTTAGTTTCGAACCCACTCTCAATCTTTGGAAGTAAGGCAGATCTCCATTCGCCTGTACATCCTTTTCATCGTTAAACAGCGCATTCCTAAACAAATTCGGATTCTCGACACCAAATGGCGTGTATAGACCTGTGTATTTTTCATCATCTCGTTTCAGAGGAGTTCCTATTGGCTCAGGTCGCACTGGGTTCGCGAACAGCGAATCAGATTCGAAGCGGTTGTTCACGTCTGGTCTTGTACCAATAGGGTTGGGAGATACGACCGGTTTAGGATTCTCTTCATAGAATTCCGGTGTTAAGAAGCTCTTTTGAGGGCTATCGCTGGTCTTGAAGAGAGAGTAACCTTCGTCGTTTTTCTGTGTGAACGATGCTAGGTTCATAATTCTGTTTTGATAGTCGTCTGGTTTTGGGGAGGTTCTGGTTTCTAGGACGTACTGTCCGGGGTAGGAGTTGGGGTTGGGGTAGTATTGGGGCTGGAAGGGCGGGGTAGGGTTTCGGACTCCCATCATGGTTTGTTGATGCATCATTGACATGAGAGGGTTGCGGATTGTGTACATTCCGTTCGAGGTAGGGGTGATGGTCGCTTGGCAAGCGTTGGGGGGCATAGGTATCGGGTCGGGTAGCCTAATTTGCTCTGGTTTCTTCTGATTGGTCACTTGAGCTGGGGGGGAGTTGGATATCTGGACTGGGGGTAGGTTGGGGTGGAACATCGGGTTCCGTAGAGTGACCATTTTGGTGGCGTCTGGTTTTTCGGTTTCGGCGGCCTTTTTGGCCTTCTTCTTCGCCTTTTTGGATTTGGCGGGTACTGGTTCGGCAACAATGATTGGTTTCGGCGGTTGTTCTGAAAAATATAAAGTTTTTTTAAACATAGTTTTTTTACAATCATTGCAAACAGAGGGGTGTTATAAGCATTCTATAATAAAAACAAAGCTAACGCAACTTTTATACAAACGACCCCCTGCCGTCATACAGTGAAAACTAGTTATCATACATAATATATGTCGTAAGCATGACTAAACTTAAGCATTTTTAAGAATAGCTAGTCAGTTGGTAAAAAATCCTATTAAATGAGTAAATGATTATTAAAATTACTATTAATAGCAAGATATATTTTTCATCAAGCCACTGTTTCCGTTGGGAGTTTAACGTCCAGCGTTATTTATTTATTCATCAAATGACAACTAATTAAAAGGAGAATAATAACAATTAATAGTTATATAATAGAATCTAAAATACAAAGAATAATGTCAAAACCAAAATTTAAAAATGTTTATATTAAAAACTACGATGTCATAATGTCCTGACTGACACCTACAAACGATGGGTGCAAATAGCCACCTGATGACTGTACTTTTTTAGTACTAAATTTTATCTTTTGTTTGTACTCATATTAATTAATTTCAATTTTTGTGGTTTAGGCTTTTAGTATTTTATTTTTATTTTATACTGTTTTTTTTTTGTATTGTTTATACTGTGGATCTCGTGTCTGAATAAACAAATTATTATTATTATTATTATAATACGACTGTTTGTGTCATCACCTTGCTCAATTTCCGAAAGACTTAGCTCTGTGAACCTTTCATAACAGCCCTGTGGACCCTAAAGTGCGGCAATTTATCAGTGCTAAACGGGAGCGATCCTGGGTCTCTTCATCGGAGGTGAATAGGTACGTCGCACCTAACCAGCCATTGAAATTCCCGTACAGATGGTATTCTAATTCTAATCTCTAATTTGAAGTGGGGGAAAAAGTTCTGCACCGACGTCCCGCATTGGGGTGTATTGTGCATTGCCCCCCTGCTAACCTGAGGGCTTACCACAGGTTTTGATAGTTTACGAAAACTTTAAAAGTTTCGATATCTTTCCCAGTGTTGCCGTTTTAGCATTTTTAATGCTAAATTTTGCATATTTTCGGGTCTGTTAGCTTGAAAAATTAGCATTTAGCATATTTCATTATTAACATTTTTTTGTACGTTACCTAAAAATTCAAAATTCCTAAGGAATTTAACATTTTATTTAGCATTTTTAAAAGTTATTTAGCATTTTTTGCAACAAGTTTTAGCATTTTCTCCAAATAAAAAACGGCAACACTGATCTTTCCATACATTTTCGTAGTTCATGCACGTTTCCCTAGAGGCGCTGTACGAAAATGTATGGAAAGATACCGAAACTTATAGTTTTCGAAAACTATAAAAAACTGTGGTAAGCCTGCTGACCCCAACCAGCACAACTCATACATAACGAATAAGGACTCTGGGTTGGTGGCAACATTGCTCTAGGATTAATGATACTGTCTGCGTCTGAGAGCCTTGATCAAGCAGTTTTTGTAACCCGGCTATTGTTCTGGGTTCGTTTGTGCCAGTATTCTTGTGTTGTGGTGTTGATACTCACCAGGGTGTGCGGTGGAGAACATCATCATGGAGGGGTCTGCGTTGATGACAGGCACCGGCCGAGCGACGGGCGTGGGGGCTGCTGGCAGCTGGTTCGCCTTCCACAGCGGCTGGACACACCAAACAGTAGATCAATAATGGGTTAATAATGGGTTTTTGCTTAAAACTTGCAATGTTTAATAAATTACCATTAAAAGTTACCCAGCTTCCCTTCAGTCAATTTAAAAAAATAATTAATACATTAATTGAAAATCATCCCTTTTACCATGTCACTGAATATCTAAGTTGTTCATTTTCTGATCTGCATGAAGATTAGAATACTATGAAATGTTATAAAATTGTT